>OY882876.1:23380466-23390466 GCA_963693515.1 Pipistrellus nathusii | reverse complement strand
TAGGATCCCACATCCAGTATTGTGTGGCTTTGGACAAGTTACTTAACCTTGTTAAGACTCAGCTTCCTCTTCTATAAAAGTGGGAATAACTAGACTGACTTCATAAGGTTATTGTGAGGATTACGGAAAATCTTGTAGTGAAACACGGTATCTGATACATTGAAGTAGTTATTTTAAAATGTTGGTGTTTTATCCACCTCACACACTAGCCCCTAAATACATATACAGCCACACAACCACACATCCATACAGCAACACACCTTCACACCTACACAGCCACACAACCACACATCCATACAGCAACATACCTTCACACCTACACAACCACACAACTGCACAACCACACACCTACACAGCCACACACCTACACACCTACACTGCCCAACACGTACACAGCCCAACACCTACAGAGCCATACAGCAACACACCTACACAGCTGCACAGCAACACACCTACACAGTGCCACACCTACACACCCACACAGCTGTGCAGCCCACATAACCACACTGCCAGACATCTACTCAGCCACACACCTACTCAGCCGAACACCTACACAGAACGAGGATCTAAACCCCAGTTCTGACACCAGAGTCTGGGTGCAAAGAGCAAGTGGCTGTCCGGGACACTGTCAGCTGCTATAATGAGATGCTCTGAGCAACAGGTGGCCAGGTAGGTGAGGAGCCACTGGGGTCAACACTGGCAGCTGAGGGCAGTGCTCTGGAACACCTCCACCACTCATCCCCCACCTCCACTACTCCTCACTCCCTCTATCACTCCTCACTCCCCTCCAAAGCCCCATACTCCCTTCTCCCGCCCCTCACCCCCCCTCTCCCATCCCTCTCCCACCCCTCACCCTCCCTCTCCCATCCCTCATTCCCCTCTCCCGCCCCTTCTCCCACTCCTCTCCAGCCCTCACCCCCCCTCTCCCGCCCCTCCCGCCCCCCTCTCCCGCCCCCCTTCTCCCGCCCCTCACCGCCCTACATAGAGATGGAATTAACAGGTAGGAATGTAGCTCAAAAAGCCCTGTTCTTAAGCACAGTGCAGACTCCAGTCTCCGGGGAGCTGCATGAGACAAAGCAGGGAAGGAAGTGCTGTACCCCACAGCTCTGATCAGGGCTCTCCTGTTGCCTGTGCCAAGCAGCTTCCTCAGGAAGAGGGGGCCGTGGTGACAGGTTCCCTTTCCCCTGAGGTTCCCGCTGTGAGGAAGCTCCGGCCCTGGAGAGGGGCTGGCTGCAAAGGCAGGAGGAGGGAGCACGGTCCTGCTCTGCAGGCCGCACAGCCGGGTGCTCTGGCTGAGTGTATCCCGGGGTGAGCTCTGCGTTCGCTAACTGCCTGTGTGAGAGCCCGGGCTCCCCAGAGGCTCTGTGAGAGAAGGGGTCCTGAGGGGATGCATTTACAAGTGGGCGCATTGTCCCTCCCTTGGAAATTCCTGATTCTCAGAAACATGGGAAAGGCCCTGGAAAGTCTTACAGTTAAAAAATAACATGGTTTACTTTGCTTAACCCATTTTTTCTCAGATTCACGGGCCACAGAGCTCTCCTAGTGCCTCTTATGAACACGCCATGGAGCGAACGGCATGGCTGTGCCTGAGCCCGTTATAGCTGAGCTGTGAGGTGGGGGTGTTGGCCGTATCGTCTCCGCTCCTCCGGTCTCAATGAATCTATGACTGAGACTCCATATAGATGTTGGGAGTTTAAATCACAAGGAAAGGCCGAGACCGGTTTGGCTCAATGGATAGAGCGTCGGCGTGGGGACTGAAGGGACCTGGGTTCGATTCCGGTCAAGGGCATGTACCTTGGTTGCAGGCATATCCCCAGTAGGGGGTGTGCAAGAGGTAGCTGATCGATGACTCTCATCGATGTTTCTAACTCTCTATCTCTCTCCCTTCCTCTCTGTACAAAATCAATAAGATATATTTTAAAAAAAATAAATCACAAGGAAAGCTCATTCCTAGCTTCTGGGAACTTATAATCATATAAAAGAAATACATGTATGTCAGAACAGTGTCTGGCATTATGTAGTAAGTGTTTAATACATTTTTCATGTGAATGAGGGGATGTGAAAAAGTTGTAAATCCATTTAAATGAAACAAACTCGCATAAGAGGATCTTAACAGAGGATAAATGAGATACTGAGCCACTGGGATGTGGTAGGAATGCTTCTGATAAAATGTGAGCGGTTTGGAAAGGGAAGGTTGTAATTAACATGTATCCATCACTATATATCAGGTAATTTATAGTATTAGCATTAATCTTTGCAGCGCTGAGGCTTAGGAAAGTTGCTCAGGGTCCCACATCTGGAAACTGGAGATGAAGTTGGAGCTAGTACACCTTGATGTTTATGATGCAGCGGCATCATGTTAGGTGTTTTACATTCACGATTTTCTTTAATTCTCTCAGTCCTAAAAAGGATATTTATCATCCCCATTTTAGGCCAGCTTGGATAAAGAGAGAGGCTGGGAGGGATTGACATCGGGCCAGGCTGGGCTCTGTGCGGTCTGTCTGGCCCGGGATGGCAGTATGGGCAGCGATGTAAGTGAGAGCTGAGGTGAGTGACGCTCCGGGGAGTGAGCAGATTCCCTCACTCCTGCTGCTGCGGCTCAGGCTCAGAGCGGCAAGTAGCTGGTCCCAGTGGACAACCTGGGAAGGGGGGCTGGACACCTTCCAGTGTCCAGCCATCCTTTCCCCGCCACCTGTTTCTCAGGGCTACGTCTGGCTCACAGGAGACTTCCGAGGACGCCTCCTAGCTCTGAGTTACCCTGCGCGCAGCAGTGACGCAGGCATTGTCACTTCCCAAAGCGGACCCCTGCGTGCGTGGGGCATGCCACAACCCCCCGCAGGTGGCGGGCCGGCAGGTGGCAGGGGCTGCCTAGGCCCGGCGGGCACACTCTGCGGGAAGCACACCTGCTGGGCGGGGTGCAGTGTGGGGTGCAGGCCGCAGCAGCTTCCCGGCGAGCACGCCCCTCCGGTGAGCAGGCCTTGCTCTCTGCTGAGCAGGCCTTGCTCAGCTCAGAAAGGTGCAGGAATGCACTGGGTTTATGGCAGCCATGAAAACATCTGTGCCAGAGGCCGCTTGGAGTGAGGGGAAGGACGGGGCAAGGCCGGGGCGGAGTGTGGCAATAACACGGGGAAATGGGGCTTCTGTAAGCAGAGCCTGTGAGCTGGTCCCCGCCCAGGCTCAGCATCCCTGCCCCTCCCTGCGGGCCATGCTGCACCGCCTTCCTGGGGGAGGGGGCGTTTTATCATTTATTTATTTGTATATCTTCACCCGAGGATATTTTCCCATCGATTTTTAGAGAGAGTGGAAGGGAGAGGAAAAGACAGAAACATATCAATCGATTGCCTCCTACACCCACGGGGAACCCCATCCCTGGCCGGGGAGGAGCCTGACCAGGTATGGAGGTACCCGGAATCCAGCCCGGAGTCCTTCCGTCTGCAGGCCGAGGCTCCCCTGCAAAGGGCGCTGCACCCGGGGCTCCCCAGTCCTGTCCTCTTTCCCAGGGCGGCCCCCGCCCCCAGGCCCCCAGACCCCCAGCACCTGTGGACCCGCCGCAGGCCTCCCGCCCGCCTCCCGCGGCCCCTGGGACCTGGCTCCCTGGCCGGGGCGCCCCCTGCCGCCAGGCCCGCCTGCTCCGCGGGAGACGGGCGGCTGGGGGGCGGGTGTGAGGGCGCCGCTGGCGGGCGGCCCCAGGTAACTCAGCGGGGCCTGGGGCCGCCGAGCCCGGGAGCCGCCAGAAGCCGCCGCCTGGCGGTCCGCCTGGCGCAGCAGAAGCTCGGGGGCTCCCCCCGCCCCGCGGCACCGGCAGACGCGGGAGCGCATCCGCCCGCAGCTGCGGAGAGGGCTCCGGCGGAGCGGCCCCGGCTGCCCGCCCCCTCCGCACGCGGGCTCTGCGCCGGCGGTGAGGCGGGCGGAGCCCGAGCCGGCGCCCCATGCGCGCCTCTCCCCGCGGACCCAGGTAGGAGCCCTGGGCCCCTGGCCCCCCGCCTGCAGGGGCGGCCGTGGGAAGCGGGACCGTGGGGAGGAGGGGGACTCGCTGTCCGTCCGCACCCGGTGTCTTAGGGACCGGGACCGCCTCGGGCAGGAAAAGCTATTGACATGGGTCGTGGCCCGGCTGTGTGTCCGCGAGGATGGCTGGCCGCTCCCCCGGAGCCGGGGGATGGGGGGGGGGGGGTGGTCCCAGGCAGAGAGGGCAGGCCGGGCAGGGGATGGCTCCTCTGGCTCTCTGGCCACAGTCTGGCTGGGACCTGACTTCCGCACCCCCTCTGGCCGCCCACCCCCTCCGCCTGCTGCTCTGCACGCAGGGGTCCGACTCGGAAGGCAAAGTGGGACCCCTGCCAGGGGCGGGGGAGGGGGGGAATTCCTGGTGGAGCCCGGTGCAGAGGAAGCAGACTTCCTCTGATGGTGGATGAGGGCTGAGAGGTGAGCATCAGGGTGTTGCTAGAGATCAAACTCTGCACCCCTCAGTCAACCTCAGCCTGGACCAATGCCATTCCTCAGAGTGTCTTAAGGCGGCTGCTGGGCTCAGTGGTGGAGCATCAGCCTGGGGCAGGAGGTCACCGTGCCATTCCAGGTCAGGGCACAGCCCTGGGCGTGGGCTCCATCCCCAGTGTGGGGCGTGCAGGAGGCACGACCCATGAGCCTCTCTATCATTGATGTTTCTCTCTCTCTCCCCTCCCTTCCTCTCTGACATCAATAAAGAACGTTTTCTAAAAGTCTCTTAGCGGGTGCCCAGGCCCAGGCCAGGCGACAGGCAGCTGGCAGCACGCTCCTGGGCTGCCTCCCGGGCCGGAACCAGCGGGCGGGGAAGGACTGTGCTGTCCATGTGCTGGGAACCCCCTCGTTCTAAGGAGTCTTGTGAGGACGGGGAGGGAAGTGCTCAGGCAGCTGCAGGGGTGACATCCCAGCCTCCGGCGAGGGCCACAAGCCATGGAGCAGAGCTGTCCTCAGCCAGTACCCTGTGGGCAGCGCCTCTGTCAGAGGCACTGGCGGTGTTTCCTGGACCAGGAGCCCTCTGCCTGGCAGCTTTTGACAGGCGCACAGCTCCGATGGGCTTCTCTTTAGGCTCAGAAAACAAATAGTAGAAACAATTTTCTGCCTTTCTTTCCCCCGCCCCCCAGGCCCCACTTCACCCCATCTGCTCTGGAGGCTCGCTGCGGAACAGGCACCCTCAGAGAGCGGCGTCCACACCCTCTCTGCTCTCTTCAGGCAGCTTTTAGAGGTTAGAGGACAAAACAGAGATGGCGGACAGGGAGGGCGCGGGGGAGGCCGCCGGGTTTGTCTGAGGCCCCTCCGCTCCGTTCATTTGCTCCGGAAGCTGCTCAGAAGATCTTGCCCTCAACTTGCAACTTGGACGAGAGCTTTGCTGGGCATCATGGGTAGCAGAGACCCGGGCTTCCACAGGGACGTGGAAATCCTGTTTTTTTCCTATCCACACTCAAAGGCCCCTTGGTGTTGGAGACTCGTGGCTGTGCTCTGGTGTTAGGGTTGAGCAACTTATCAATCCCTAGACAACGGGAGGGCTGCCAGAGGACCCCAGGTTGGCATTGCCACCAAATGTGAATGCCTCGTTTGGTCTCTTGCTCAGCTGTTTGTAAGGCTCATAGGCCTTGAATGACATCACATCTATATAAGGAAATCACATCTATACAAGGAGACCACATTATAGCAGGGGTTCTTGCCACCCCTGCTAGCCTTTACCTCTGGACCACCCCAGTCAGGTGATGTCTTTGTAGATTAGCTCACTGTGCACTCCCATCAGGGCTCCCCCATCACCACATCTCCAGTCTGTCCCCCGTCACCAGCCCCAGGGCTGCAGCTGCACTCCAGGGGTTTGCACTGCTCTGTCCCTCATGGCTGCTGCTTTTGCACAGGCAGCGTGTGGCTCTGGGCTGTTATTTACAACTAGAGGCCTGGTGTACGAGCTCCATGTACTTGGCGGGTGGGGTGGTGGGGGTGGGGGGCCCCGGAGGTCCGGACTGAGCTCTCACACGGTCTGGGAGCCCTCAGGGGATGTCTGGCTGATGGGGACAGGCCTACGTCAGCAGTCAAACATTCTTAGCGCGGGCATGGAGGCAGGACAGGCCCCCACCACCAGTCAGTTGATAACTTTGTAGATTAGCTGCTGTGCTCACCACCCATAAGCCCAGCTTCTGGCTGAGCGGCATTCCCCCTGTGGGAGAGCACTGACCACCAGGGGCAGCTCCCGTGTTGAGCGTCTGCCCTCTGGCGGTCAGTATGCATCATAGCAACTGGTCGTTCCACCATTTGTTCGATTTGCATATTACCCTTTTATTACATAGGATTCTGCTGGGCTTTATCACCTACCCCATTTCCCAGCGGATGGGGTGCTTCCTCGTGGGAGGCCTGCTGCAATTTACACTCTGTTTTGGTTTTCGTTGCAGCATCTTTTCCTTCGCCCTCTCCTCTGCCCCCCTGCACCGTGGGACATTTCATTTTTTGCCGAGGCATGATTGTGCGCAGATTGTACCAAAACGGCCATTTCCTTGCTTTGGTCCAGAGCCCTATTACGCACAAAGCAGCGGCACTGGTGTCTCTTTACATGCCCGGGTTCCACTCCCCTTTATTTGGGGTACACAGGGCTCTGGCTTCTGAGGGAGGCGCCGTGGCCACTCTGCGTTGTGCCCGGTGGGGTGCATTGCTCTCTCTATGGGAGTGAACGGGCCCAACAAGAGGCAGAGGGTGGGGACGGTGACAGCAAGGAGAGGGCGGCGTCCTGAGTGGGCGCTTTGTGGCGCTGCCGAGGTTGATGTCGAAGGCAGGCTTCTTTAGGCGGCCCCTGTCCGGGGACTCGGTGCAGCTCTCAAGGTGGCAGTGGAGACAGGAATTGGAGTTCTCTTCCAGAGGGAGTGACATTGGTGAGTCAGTGAGTTAGTGTCCTCGAACCCGCCTTTCTGCTGGGCTTTCCTCGGACCAGCACGGAGGCTCCCTCCGGAGAGCGCGCTCCTGGCGGCTCACGGGCCGGGAGGTCCCGCCGGGCTCAGGCCCAGCCACTCAGCCGGGCAAAGGGGGCCACGGCGTTGGCTCCATCAGCCGGGCTCACAGACGTGAGACACGCAGGCCGCTTCGGGGGACACGAGGTCAGACCGGACTCTTCTGAGACCCTGGGGCGGGAAGCAGCGGTCTTCTCCGCTCGTGCGGGGCTCCTGGCCCGGCTCCAGAGCCCAGGAAAGAAAGTCCCCTTTCTGAGCTGGACGTGTAAGGAGGTGGCTGTGGAGGTGGCTGTTGGCTTCAGGATCAGCATCGAAAAGTGCAACTTCAACGTTCATTTAAACAAAAACAAAAAAACTCCACAAAATTAAAAATGTATTTGTCCAAAACACAAGGGCCGTGAGGTCATGCTGGCCTCCCTGCCCTCCCAGCGCTCAGCAGATCTGGGCTCCGGGGCTGGTGCGGCTGGCTGGCCGCACGGAGGGCTGGGAAAGGCAGCATCCACCCACGCTCACGCCGTGCCATCTAACCGACCTCGAAACGCCATCCTTCTGAACGTTTCCGTGCGTGGGCTCAGGGGGGTGGCGGGGGGCAGCGGTGGGAATGGGCCAAAGAGCGATTTCTAGAAAAGTCTGTGAGACCCGGTTGCCTGGAGACAGGCTGCTGAGAAAGCAGGGGTGGCCCCGGTGGGGTGGGGGTGCCAAGCCTGGAGGCGATCCATCCCCAGGAAGGAGAAAAAGAAATTACACAAAAGTGCGGGAGGAGAGGAGGGCAGCCTCAGAGAGGAAGCAGGGACCTGGGAGACAGGATGCAGGAGGAGGAGGAGGAGGAGGGAAAGGGGAGCGGGAGCAGGGAAAGCAGCGCCTCGCTTTGTGACTCCGGTCCCTTTTCCTCCGACGGAGCTGGACGCGAGCCAGGGACCGGCTTTCTGTGCCGCTGGAGCCTCCCCTGAAGCTGTCAGCTCGCCCTCCGTGGCAGCTCCTATTTTTACCTCGTGCAGTGAAACCAATGACCTGCCATGGCATTTCCATGAAAATTTTATCCGCTCGAACACAGCCAGAGCTGGCGGCTGGTGTTTAGCATAAAATTCCCTTTAATCAGACAGCAGGCCCCGCCAGGATCCTGGCTGGGGTGGCCTGTGGGGCTGCTCTGAGGGGCTGCTCTGCGGCGGAGGGCCCTGTGCTCACTCAGTGGGCTGCGCAGGAGGACTCCCTTCACTGCCTGCTGAGGCCTTAGCACTCCTTCGCCCCTCCCCTCCCTTCCCCTTCCCTCCCTTGCCCTCCCCTGCCCTCCTCTCCCCTCCCCTGCACTCCCCTGCCCTCCTCCCCCTCCCCTGCCCTCCTCTCCCCTCCCCTGCACTCCCCTGCCCTCCTCCCCCTCCCCTGCACTCCCCTGCCCTCCTCTCTCCTCCCCTGCCCTCCCCTCCCCTCCCCTCCGCTGCCCTCCCCTTCCCTGCTCTGTCCTGTCCTCCCCTCCTCTCCCCTCCCCGCACTCCCCTGCCCTTCTCTCCCCTCCCCTGCCCTCCCCTGCCCTCCTCTCCCCTCCCCTGCTCTCCCCTGCCCTCCCCTTCCCTCCTCTGCCCGGTCCTCCCCTCATCTCCCCTGTCCTCCCCTGCCCTCCTCCACCCTCCCCTCCCCTCCCCTGCCCTCCTCTCCCCTCCCCTCCACTCCCCTGCCCTCCTCTCCCCTGCCCTCCCCTTCCCTCATCTCCCCTGTCCTCCCCTCCTCTCCCCTGCCCTTTCCTCCCCTCCCCTTCCTGAAATGGGTTTGATTCCAGCCTTCGTGGACTTCTTGGTCCTGTTCTCCTTGGAGAGCTCATTGATGCAAAAGAAATAAAACGAAGCTAAGAAGGTTCCCTCTGGCGGAAGTCACCCTGAGCCAAGGCCCTGCTTGCAGTGGGCGCGCCCCGTGGGGGTGAGGAAGCCGAGCATCTGCTGGCCCCGCTGCTGGCAGCAGCCAGGCTGTGGCTCACGCCTGGGGACACGGGCGGACGGTCCCCCCGTTACCACAGCTGCTGCCTCAGGGCCCTTCTCACGGAGAAAACAGCACCAACAGCGCGAGCTGAGGGGACCAATAGGACTAGGAGACTGGGCAGATGTAAGCATGGAAGCATATTCGGAAGGCCTGTTCTCCCACACACGTGTGTGAGTGTGTGTGTGAGTGTGTGTCAGTGTGTGAGTGTGTGTGTGTGTGTGATTGTGTGTGTGTGAATGTGTGAGTGTGTGTGAGTGTGTGTGAGTGAGTGTGTGAGTGTGTGTGTATGTGTGTTTAGGTGTGGGTGTGGGTGTGTGTGTGTGTGTGTGAGTGTGTGTGTGTGTCAGTGTGTGCGTATGTGTGAATGTGTGAGTGTGTGTGTGTGAGTGTCTGTGAGTGTGTGTGAGTGTGAGTGTGTGTGAGTGTGTGTGTGTGTGAGTGTGTGAGAGTGTGTGAGTGTGTGTGTGTGTCTGTGAGTGTGTGTGTGTGTGAGTGTGTGTGTGTGTCAGTGTGTGTGTGTGTGTGTGAATGTGTGAGTGTGTGTGTGTGTGAATGTGTGCGTGTGTGAATGTGTGCGTGTGTGAGTGTGTGTGAGTGTGTGCGTGTGTGAGTGTGTGTGTGTGGGTGTGTGAGTGAGTGTGTGTGTGTGAGTGTGTGTGGGTGTGTGAGAGTGTGTGTGGGTGTTTGTGAGTGTGTGTGTGAGTGTGTGAGTGTGATTGTGAATGTATGAGTTTGAGTATGTGTGGGTGTGTGTGTGTGTGAGCGTGTGTGTGAGTGTGTGTGTGAGTGTGTGAGTGTGTGTGAGCGTGTGTGTGAGTGTGTGTGTGATTGTGTGTGTGTGAGTGTGTGTGTGTGAATGTGTGACTGTGTGTGTGTGAGTGTGTCAATGTGTGAGTGTGTCTGTGTGTGTGAATGTGTGAGTGTGTGTGTGAGTGTGTGTGTTTGTGTGAGTGTGTGTGTGTGAATGTGTATGTGTGTGTGAGTGTGTGTCAATGTGTGAGTGTGTGTGTGAATGTGTGTGTCAATGTGTGAGTGTGTGTGTCTGTGAGTGTGTGAGTGTGTGAGTGTCTGTGTGTGAG